>VWPU01004159.1:0-44116 GCA_013398955.1 Callaeas wilsoni | reverse complement strand
AAAAAAGTAAGTGAATTAGGATGGATTTATCTGCTTGATGAAGACAAGAGTCTCCTCTTGGGTCAAAGATGGAAGTTTTTGATAGATGATTCTGAAGTGACAAGTGTCAGCTGAAGAGTTTGTATTTGAGACTGTTGCTTGAGAAAAGACTTTTAACAAGGAAAAATTTTTCCTTTTGTCAGGTTTTTCAGTTTCATTTCAACGGACACTTGCATTTGATAATTTACTGGTGTTTCATTGTCTTATTCCCTCCATAAATCCTGAGTGAAGTTATAGATCTGAGTGGTGCTAACAGAAGCTCAGCTAGCAGCTCAGCTATAGTGTACAATAGCAAAGGAAACTGTCCTTATATAACATGGGAACAAGTAACCAGTAGCTATTACTCTTTCATAGCAATATGTGGTTTAAATTTGCAGATAAACGTCTAAAATCAGATTACTCAAAACAAAACAGATATTTAAATTTTAAAATGTATAAACAAAGGTGTGAGTTAACTTGCACAGTGAGGAAAGACTGAAGGTGTTAGGTTTGCTGTTCCTGGAGAGGAGAAGACTTGGGAGTACCTCGTCATGATTTTCTAGTACTTAAAATGCAGATACAAAGCTGAAGGAGTCTCTCTCTTAACAGGGAGCTACATGGAGAACACACGGAGTGATGGGTACAAGGTTCACCAAGGAGAGGGTTTGTCTCAATGCAAGAAATAAAATTTCTGCAGTAGGAACTCATCCACTGGAACAACCACTTCAGGGACATGGATAAGTCCTCAGTGCTGGAGGTTTCCAAGCTGCAGGTGGGCAGATAATCTCGTTTACACTCCTCTTCCCATGAGGTTGGACCAGATGATTTTTTGATGTCACTGTCAACCTGGACAGTTTTATGGTAAATAAGAGACAGAAAAGAGGAGTTAAGAAAACTAATTCCCAAACTAGACTGTTTTTTGGTTGTGTGCTTGTAGAAGCAGTTTTCTTATTAAAAAAAAAAAATAGTTGGATGGAGGTAAGACAGCCTATTTCTTCTTCAGATGTTTTGGATATTCAGTACAATCTGTGTAGTGAGCTGGAAAATTTGGATTTAAAGAGGAATTACATCAACCAAAAATACCGCTCCAAAAAAAACCCCTTAAATTTTATGAGAAAGTTCTACAAGTTGGAAGATCAAATATGAGAATGAGAAGAAAATTGTCAATATTCAATTTAAGTAGGAAAAAGAATGAAGTATAGTTTAGTTTTTAGCTTGTTTTCCTTTTCTTTAGTGCTAAACCAAAGGACAATAAGCAAAGTGGGAATGAATGTAAAACAGTGAATTTTGTATTAATGTATGTAACTCATTATCATAGACATTTCAGTCAGAAAGTGACCTCTAAGTGTTGTGTCCTTGTTAAATCATTTCTGTATATAAGATACTCTAAAGCAGTCTAACATGTTTTCACTGAAAGCATTTGATAACTGCACGTCTTATATGGGTGTTCCCACAGGACTCTGAAAAAAAGCTAATGGGAAGAACTGTAAAAAGTAGTAACCCTGTCACCACAATTGATGGGTCCATCTACTTTTCTGATCAACACGTGCACAGGGACTTTTATTGCAGAGGGAAAAACCCAATCAAACCAAATCAAACAAAAACTTTGTGATCTTTATAAAAAACCAAAAATATTGCGTATTTTATGGCACACAAAAGTAGTAGGTACTCACCCAGGTCTCTGCTTTCACATACCTCAAATGTAATATTTTTCTCACAGTCTACCTGCACTCTTATGTGGTATTGACCCATGCCCCTGGTCTGTTTTCACCACTGGGCTTTCCCATCAAACTGAAACACACTGAGAGTCCATAAATTACAGAAGAAGGGCTGGCATATGCTCCTTACACAAACTTTATTTCTGAGCCCAGTGGGGACACCTAAGAAAAAAATATAGCTGTTAAATAATTTTACTCAAGACATGGTTATGCCATCTTAAAGTTATCTCTAAAGGAAAAATAAAAATCACTTAAAGGTCATTAACTGACTGAAGACTATATGATGGTAAGTACAATCCTTAAAGTATAATTTTTAATCTTAAGCTCAGTTGAGTTCTAGGTAATTTTCTCTCTCTGCTGTGTAAAACTGAATACAGTACAAGTATGCTACAAATATGTACATTAATCCAAAATATGTATATGCTCTCTGGGCTTGTTCTTAATGCTAGGCCAAATATTTTAAATAATTGATGTAGCATTTACATGTAAAGCCCTAGAACAAGAACCTTCAGGTTTTGAAGTCAAACAGTAAAGTTAGAAAGAAGCCATAATTAAAGTCGCCATTCATTTCTCTTGTGGTGTCATCTCTGTTATTCATTGCTGTGGCCATTAATTACTTAATAATTTACTGTAAACCTCTCTATGAAACCTTAGCACTCACCACTGCACAGGGGAGAAAGCATTTACTAAATGGGGAACTACTAAATGATTCTTCATTATGCTCCTCATTAAGTAGTGGTGTATTTTTTTACACACCATCGAATCGCTGCACTTTATACAGAATTATTAATTTCCCTCATGGGGTTTCTTTGGTGTTTATCACCATGATCTGAAGGATTCGCAGTATTTTATGAACTTAGCTAAACAACAGCATGTTCAGTTAAGTAACTGCTTTGTCTTTTGTCTTGCAAAAGTGAATTTAAGCACAGAGAGCTTATGGCTCAAGTAAGGCAGCCATTATTTTATGTTGTAATTGGAGGTGCCCATGCCCAATATTTCCTTTTAAGGTGTTGTTGCACCACCTCCCTATTCAGGTCACCAGTAAGACGAGTTTCTTTAGATATACAACACAATATGCCTGATATAGAACACAAGAATTTATGACCGTGGGCACCAGCTGTCAGAACTTATTTGCTATGTGGCCTCAGAGGTGTTTGCTGGTCATTAGGGGAGGGTTCTCTACAAAGACTTCTAGCTCCTCATTTTACAGCTCTTCTCTTTTCTTCTCGTGTGCCACTTTAGCCTCTACGGTCCTTTCTTTCCACTGTGGACCCTGCCTCTCTTTTTATTTCCTTCCACGTTGTTCTAGAAACTCACAACTTCCTCTTGTACAGCAATAGCAAGGAGAACTGGTGAGACTGACTTCCTGCCTGTGACCCTGTAAGAAATTTTGCTTCTGTTAGATATGGCTGTGAAACTAATTCTTGCTTATGTCCACTTGTGTGACCTCTAAAGGCAAAGGCTGTTGGAACATGACTGCCCAGCTGTAAAGTGTTGTGTAGCACCTTTGTGAGTTAGAATGAATTTGAACTGCCTTTAACAGAGTCTGTGTGTCTGCAATGAGCGTGTTACTGATGCAGGGAAAATCTTTATGCTGGTTTTCAAAGTACCTGCTACACAAAAACCTGCCCCTAAGAAAAATTTGCTCCCTCCTTATGAAATAATAATGACCCAAGGAGAAATGAAATTCATAGCAACTGTCATACTGTATGGGCACACCACAGGCACATATTGTGACAGAATCACTGAAAGGGCAAGGTTGGAGGAGACCACAGTGGGTCATCTGGTCCAACCTCTCCTCTCAAGCAGGATCATCCCAGAGCACATGGCGCTGGATTGTGTGGACAGTTCTTGAACATCTCCAGTAATGGAGATTCCCCACCCTCTCTGGGCAACCTGTTCCAGTGCACCAGTAAAGAAGTTCTTCTTTGTGCTCAGGCAGAACTTCCTGGGCATCTGCTTCTGGTCTTGTCTTATTGCTCAGCTCCATTGGGCAGAGCCTGGCTCCATCCTCCTGACACCTCCTTGCAGATGCTGACAGATGTTGATGAGATCCCTTCTCAGCCATCTCTTCTCGAGGCTGAACAGACCCAGTTCCCTCAGCATTTCCTCCTAAGAGAGATGCTCCTGTCCCTTAAACACATTTGTAGCCCACCACTGGATCTGCTCCATGAGCTCCGTGTCTCTCTTGTACTGAGAAGCTCAGAACTGGACAAAGCACTCGAGGAGGGGCCTCACTAGGGCTGAGCAGAGGGGCAGGATCATCTTCCTTGACCTGCTGGCAATGTTTCGTCCTTTTTCTGATGCTTTATTAGCAGCTGGCCAGTGAAAAGTACAAGAAAGGCAGAGAGGGAGACTTTTCCAGCATACCCTCCCTGATTCCAGCAATGCTGTAGAGATGTTGACATGAATTTAGAAATGTGGATTCGGTTGTGGTAGCTTTTGGCAAAGTATTGTCATGAGTTTATTCAAGCGGTGTGTATTTATGCCCATCCCATAACACTTGGTTTTAAAATTTCAGTACAAGTTCTGTCACAAATACTTTGATTTAGAAAGCACTGCCATGAAAAAAGCTTGTTTCACCTGAGAAGCAATGCTTACAAAGCTAATAGGCTTGCATTATTTT
Organism: Callaeas wilsoni; assembly: GCA_013398955.1. NCBI lineage: Eukaryota > Metazoa > Chordata > Aves > Passeriformes > Callaeidae > Callaeas > Callaeas wilsoni. Next base: position 39,754 of record VWPU01004159.1, on the reverse strand, counting down.
GTGACATGTATTTTATTCAGAGCAGACTATCATAAAGTTTCTATTTATTGTATTTATCTGCAATTAAGTTTGCTAGACATTATATATAATCAACATTTTTATTACTTCCATGCTGGGCAGCGTTCTTATTTTGGAAAAATTTTAGTAAGTAAATGAGAAGGTATTTAAATGATTATTGGTAAAGCTGGCACTGTGAGAACTGACAGAGTGCTGTTCTGGCATTTCATGTTTCTTTTAGTTACATCAATAAATTATTGGGGAAAAAAAAAGTATAGTGTATTCCCAGTGACCCTTCTAATCTTTGTAGTTATTGATGTTGTTTCTTCTGTTTCTCATAAAATTTATAAAATCTCATTGATTGATACTTGTTTCCTAAGCAGGAAGATTTAGAGTATATTTTGCTCTAACTTGTTTCAGCTTCCATCCAACTTTATGAATGCTAAACTGCTAAAGCAAACAAATCTCTGTCTGGGTTTCTTTAGAGTGGCTGAATAAGCTCAGATGAACACTTTGGTGTCACAACAGAAACAGAGATGGAGATATAACTGTTGTGACTAAGCTGGTGATATTTTACCATCTTTCATCACTGTTTTCTTTCCTTAAAAGCACTATTTTATTGAAATAAGGAGTCCTAATGGGCAATGAATTAGAAATCTGCCTTCTCTAGCCACCATTACATCCAGAACAACAGGCCAGCACAATTGTTGGTGGTTGCTCTGTCTCACAGTGGTGTAATCCTTGATGCTCAAGTTTCAGCAGCCCAGCCAGGTCTCGGTCACCTCATTTTGGCTTCCCTGCCCTGCAGTCCACAGTGCCTTCTCCACGAATCATTGTCCTCTCTGTTATAGCTTGATTTCATAGCTCCTATTACACTTGCATCTTTTGGTACTAAAAGGCTTCTGTACACAATGTGCTCTTCTAATGATGCTCTTAAGTAGAAATTTTTTTCTTTTTTCATTTTCCCCCTTCTCCAGCATGGTGGTTATGTGATTGCCTGTTATTTACAGCTCGCATGCACCAAATACCAGCAGCAAGGACAAACCTCATTTTCTCGTTCCTTGCTGTACATTAGTGAGCAAGTAAATGTGCTTAATTGTGTTTTTATCTGAGCTAATAAAGCTGTGCCAGGTTGTTAGACATGGAAGACTGCTTAAAGCCAACTTTGTCCCCACCAAGGGTCTCTGCAGACCCTGTTGCTTGGATACGCCGAGGCCAGGGTACCACAGCGGGCACCAGCAGGGGCTGAATGTTTGCAGGGGAGCTCTCATGATCTGTAATTGCTCAGAGAAGTTGGTGATACTCTGAGTTTCTTTTTTCATCATTGCCTTAGGAAATAAGGAGAAAGGTGGCTNTTTTTTTTTTTTTTTTTTTTCTTTTGTTCTTCTTTGTTTTCTTTTAAAGATCTTTTTCTTTTCTTTCTCTCTTATTCTTTTGTATCTGTACCGCACTTGTCACAGTTCTGGCATTTTATGAATGCTCTTTCAGGACTGATTAATTTATTTCTTTTGTCTGTTAATGTATGCAGTGTATAAATTTAACATGCATCCTATTAAAATCCCTTAAACTGAAATTCTTTAACTGTATCTTTGAACTTTATTTGATATGCCAAATACATTTTAAAAAATGCATGAATCTGAATGAATCCTTCCCGCTTGACCAAGTATGATTTCCTGCTGAAATTTGAATACTGTATACTGGAGCTATCCACAGATTCTTTTGACAGCTTGAGTACAATTCCAGATGGTGTGCAATCACCATTCCTTTTTAAATCTGCTTTATAATGGCGATAATTAAGAATTATTTTCGGGGACTGAATACTCAGTACAGCAAAACTGAAATTGGTCAAGGAAGTGTAGTTGGCCACAAAAGGCCGAGCTAAAATTCATTTCAGGACCATGATCTATAATAGGACCATGATTATACCCTACTTTTAAATAAAATGGTGTTTTGCTAATTGTTGCACAGAGGAGCAAAATAGTTCACCTTTGAATGTTTTCTATGACAGTGAAAGAGGGCCGAGGTAACATTATTCTTTCAATCAGATCAAGCTCACTGCCTTTAAAATACTACTTTCAACAGCAAAACCTCTTTATATATATGCTGCTATACATGCAAAAGCATGAAAAATAACTAAGATTAATAGTCAGATCTTCTGAAAACGAAATCCATTACTACAGGCTCAATCCATATGCAGGACGAGTGACTGAACTTTGTTTCTCTCATGTTTTCTAAGTATTTATGCCAAACATCATATTTACCCAGAATCACAGTTATTAGTTATATAGCTCTAATTGGGCATTGTATTTAATTGCACACCATTATTTCCATGTACTTACCTAATTGAAGTAGTTAGCTTGTATGCATAAAACTGTAATGAGAAATTATTATACTGTGGGATGGCTGTCTGCTCTTGTCTGAAATCACTGCCATTGTTGGGTTCCAGCAGCAAGCCTCGTGCACAGTAACTTATATCCTTGTTGAGAAAGAAACTTCAGTAATTTAAAATTATACACTTTAGTCCTAGGTAGTCCTGGGGTTGTGGCAGGAGGAGGAAAATGACTGAAAAACATCTGATTTTTAGTCTAGATAGTTTAATTATTTTAATCCAGAAACTGCTAATTTCACAGGTGGATTTATGCCCTTGGGTACAGCATATTCCCAGTGAATCTTGTGATCTTTGTAGTTACTGAAGTTCTTTCTTCTGTTTTTAGTAAAATTTATAAAGTCTCATTGATGGATACTTGCTTCCTAGGTATGCGGTTTAAGAATTATCCACCTGAAATGGGGTTGGATATACTGTAATACATCATGATGTTTCTCTTCTCAGATTAGACAAACATACAGGCAATATTGATTGTAGTCTCCTGGTCAAACTGTAGCTGCTGCTGCAGTGTTCAAATATCCCGATAAACCCAGGGAAAAACCAGTAAAATTCAGTCACGCAAAACCAAACATGATCGAAACGTAACTGAGCTGAAGCAAGCACTTGGAAGGAAAAAGTAATGGCTTTTTGGCTCTTTTGGTACTGCTAATTTAGGTCTGGTGTCAAAGAAATATCTTGGTAATTTGTAAATCCACTTTTAAATGCTTAGTTAACAAATATATGTATTAGCAATATGTATAGCCCATTTCCTGGAAAAGGCATTGAGTTGCCACAGGACTACTTTGCTAGTGTTGCAAAAGAAATATATCTGACAATTTTACTGGGAAATGGCTTATACATTGATCTGATACACACACTATTGATCTTTGAGACACCTTAATGGGATTAAACGGAAAATACATTCATTAATTATAAGACAGAAAACTTTCACAGAGAGGGGAGGACCAGACTTGTTTTAAAAGAAAAATGGTCTAAATCTGGCTTGAGGGAAACTGGTAATTAAGAGTCTAGAGGGCAAAGGATGAACATGAAAGCTTCGAGTGCCCAGGTTTTAGAATAGGTTTATTTATTGTATCCTCTGCACAGTTAGAAAATTAGTAGGAGCCAGCACAGAGGGCAAAGTTAAAAAAGTGTTTGAGGCAGTAATGTTCACTAAGTGCACTTATATTTTCTCTCACTAGATTAGAGTTGTATGCTTTGCCAATATATGTTCACAGCTATGGCAGTTTCTCCAGTAGGATCACAAATGGAGTTGATGGGTTGCTTTTGGCTACAAAAATGTGTCTTCCAGGCTGAAATGTGGGAAAGTGTGAGAGGAGGAGGAAGGAAAAAACCAAATACCAAGGGATAGAAAGGGTATTGCCTTCAGCATGGGCTTTCTAAAAGTGTTCTGTCTACTCTTAATACTCAAGATCTGCTACAGTTTAAACACTTACTAAGTTGTTAAATCTTAATGAAAACAAGCTAAGAAAAATAATTTTGAACCAAACAGTGCTTTTAGTATATTATATATAAATTTATTCCAGAGTTACTTTTCAAATACTTTTGTCTTTTCCGTGGAGTTTACCTGGTGAAAGTTATTTTGTTCACTTTCTCTTAAGTCTCAAACATTGAAATTACTTGAACAAGCATCATTTATTCTGTTGATGGCTGTGTGTACAGAATAACATTATCTGTAGATTACAGTATCACCCAGCCTCTTTTCCCTTTTTCTAAATCAGTATAATATTCTATACGACATCTATAAGTAATTGTGTTTACAAAGTGTTTTGTTTTCCCAGAAGTTCATGTGAGTTCAGGAATGGTGACCTGAGCCTCGTGCATGAGTGAGTTGTAGTGATAAACCACAAAGTATTCTTGAACCCTGAAGCACTTTGCAACCAGAAGATCATGAGAAGATTTCTCTCCAGACACTCAGTTCCATTTTTTAATCATCTTGACCTTGGACTTTTCAGATTAAGCGTGTCTGGTGAATGGTACAAACCCTCATTTAGTCCTTTCCCCAGGAAGGAAAGCATTTCTTTATTAGGGTTTTCTTAATATGTGAGCACATTTTCATTGTCATGCTTGGTGTGTGTTGCAGTGCCTCCAATCCACCAGTGACATTTTCTCACATTAATAACTAAATATTAATGATTGGATGGTTTTAATTAGGGCAAACGGTGTTTATTTCTCTTTTTGGAGCTGTGAGTAGAAGGTATATGTTGAAATTACATTAATTATGTATTGCAGATAGACATGGAGTGTTTTGTATAATCAATTAAGGCATGGGAAAAATTATGTCATTTATAATTACATCTGAGGTGGAAGATATGTGTAAATAATGAATGTTATAGGAATGTTGTCAGTGATTTGCTCTATTTCTGAATATTAACACTCTGAAAATTAATTTTCAAGTATTTACTACTCCTTTAAAGGACATAAGAGAAAATGCTTCCAAAATGAGCTATCAAACATAAGAAACAAAACTGCAAACAAATCTTTGCACTGAAATATTGAGAAATGTATAAATTTGTGCGCAATCCTTATCTGATAATCTATAGTGTTTCACAGTACAAATAGCTTACTTAGAGTGAAAAATCAAATAGCATTTCAATCCTTTATTAAAAACAAAATGCCTACTATATAATCAAGTCTGCCAAATTCATATAAAAGCTCCCACAATTCAGCAGATTTTGTGTTAAAATTGAATTGGCGAAATGGAGCCCTGAATAAATTAGTCTGCCTAACCTTGTCTCTGCCTTAGCTGTGTGTATGATCTATGACTGGTGTGTTAAAAAGAAAAAAATCACATTGTCATCTAAATATTCAGGCTCTGATCCTGAAAAGACCTATGACTATGCTTAATTTTAGCAACATGAGGGTCCCAATGGCCCTTTAGTTGCCTAATGAAGTGCTCAAAAATAAGCAAGCATGCGTAATAATCTTTGTTAGGAAATGGGCGTAAGGAAGTCATAAAAAAGGCAGTCGTGTCCAAGAGAGTTAAACATCTTTTCAAATTGCTATAACAGAAAGGGTAAATTTAGCAGAAAACAAATTACAGCCATGATTAGGGAATGGCTACAGACTTGATTAGCTTGTTTTTAAAGCGTACATATATCAGAAAACACTTTCAATGTCATACTACAAAAGAAAATATGAATATAGGAAGAAATTAGCTAGATAATGCACTCTTTTAGAGTGTTTTTTTAGGGTTTTAAATCAAAGAGGGACACGTTCCATAAATTTTAGGCATTTCTGCTAAGAACACTTGTGTAAGAAAAAATGTTACAAGCTACGTGGAAAATTTATACTGGATGCATGATGAATTTTATGGTGATTTGTAAGTAAATCTGTTAATTATTCTGTGTATAAATTAATCTAAAAATGTAATGTTTATGAAACTGTAGCATGTGTATCAGTTTATTCTCTATCCTGTATGATTTTCCTAATGGATTAATAGACCCTTTGCTCTTCCTATGTGGATGAGGTTAAAATCTCTTGAACAGACTACAATGGAAAGCATAAATGGCTAATCAAGGTGATTTATTTGCAATTGTACTTAATTGTGGAAGATTCCTATGGGCTATGGGAAGGGTGAAAACAATACCTTTATTGCGTTTAAAGTGACTCTTTTGTGACTTGCTCTGCCGTGTTTGTGTTTATCCACAGAATTCGCGTGGCCCAGCTGAGGTGGTGGCTGTGACAGTGTGGGCAGCCAGTGTGCGACTCGGTGCCTGGCAGCTGTGACAGGAAACTGCACAGCCTGCCCTTTCCTCATGTGTGTACGGATGCAAACATTCTTGGCAAAAGGGATGGAAAAAACCTCTCTGTCATGGCCCTGCTGAATACTGAAGCAAGTGGGCGAGATCTTCAGCTCTCCTCCTGAAGGTTTTCTCGTCTTTTGTTTCTCTCTCTGCTCAAAACGACCCAAAACCAACAAATCATGTCTTGTTATGCTGCAAGCCTGTTACAAATTAAGGGGCAGATGTAAATAGCACAGGTCCTGGCTTGGCTTGTTGGTACCTGTTAGCAGATGAACACTGGTTTAGCAGAGACAAAACCAAAGGATGGGGTTATCTCCTTTCCAGCCTGGGAGGGCAGCATCCTGAGCCTGCTTAAGAATGAACCATCTGTCTGGAAATGCCACCTTCTGGGAGAGCCCTGTTCATAGATGTTTTTAACTTCTACCCAGCTAATTAAATGGCCAAACCCAAACTGCCTAAATTGGATTATTTTCAGCTCTTAAATACCATGATGATACAGTTATGCCATAGATAATCATTAGAACTAATCTGAGATGTAAAGTAATTTTTAGATAAATTTCAACTTCTGTTATACATAGAAGAGGGGGTATTATAGCAATATGAATTAAAAGAGAAAGTATTTTAAATATAAATTCAGGTGCTACAGCTGATAATGCTGATAAGCATTCAAACCACTGGGCTGTGTTTATTTGTGTCCAGCATGCTGTAACTATAGGGCAAAGGTGGGTCAGAAAGGGAGAGAGAAAGAGGGGAAGGCATACAGGTGTCCATGGGGTGTGTATAAGCAGCTTTTTCCCCTTCCACTGTTTACCAGAGTGGGAGTGTTTGTCCAGATGTGTTAAGCAGGATGCACCAACGAAACATCTGCTCTGCCAGGCTTGGAATTAGTGCCTTCCTGTCACAAATGCCTCCCTTTTGTACTTATCTCCAGTTCCCTCTGTGGTGGCTTATCTTATGGCAAGTTCCTTCTGTGGCCTTGGCAGTGTTTGAGAAAAGGCAACTCTGCTTTTTTATCTATTTTTATACCTTGAATTTTCTCTTAGTATTGTTCAAGTTTTGAATTTCTTGAAGACCTTCTCCCATGAAAAAGGGTAGAACAATCAAACCATTATTCTGTAGTAAATTTAAGAGATGTCTTCTATTCAGAGCCAAACCCAATTGATGGCTATTTAAAGCAGCATCAATACACAGCGCTTCATTTACCATTCTAATTCAAAATTGTTTTCAATGCTGAGTCTGCCTGATGAATGGAGGCAGGCAACTGTTTCTACCCTCACAATATTCTTAAGTGTAAATATAGACTAAATGCAGCCTATATATACATCACTTAATATTTCAGTTCATCTAGCAGTAAAACAGTAAATAATTTAATTTCTGTATGCATTTACCTAGTCTAGTTTTCTTTAAGTTTGTTCTCTTGTTCTTGTCTTCTACTTTGTAATTATCTATTCTGTGCAGATGCTCTGCAAGTCATGAACATGCATGCCATCTGCATAGGCCTTCATTTCCAAGAGCAAACTACTCCCAAGACTAGTTCTGATCAATTGATGGATTGATAATCGGTTTGCTGATCTGTGCCTTCTACAACGTGTGTTGCCAGGGTTCTTTTTGCAGTAGCTGTTTTCTCTCATAAAGAGAAAGGTTATAGCAGAGACCATACACAAATATTTCTCTGTTTTTCTGTAGCATACTTGCTACTGCTGCAGCTGTTCACCTTCCTGCTTGAACTTTAAAACAGCCTTAATAGTACCAATAAATCAGCTTTCATCACGTTGGAGTCACTAACATAGGAAAAGGAGCGATAGCGACTTATTTGGATAACTTCTTTTATCACAAATGTCAGGTGTTTGGAGTAAGAAGGTGGCATTGGAGAACTATAGGAATTTAGCTAATACTGTGTAATTATACCTGTAAGTTGGGAGTGGCTGCAAAGTTTTGTCGCGCTCCATCCTCATCCCTTCTGACTCTAATCATAGCAGTATCCTAGCCTGGAGTGTTTCCCACAATGCAGATAGTGACGTTATTAATTCGAAGTTCACAGAAGTGTTAACTTGAGAACAGGAGTCCCCTAATCAGAGTTGACTATAATAGCTAATTCTGAAAAGGAAAATGTTGCAAAGTGAGCAGCATTGACCCTTTCTTTTGCTAACTACAAAGCAATAGGGGAAATTGTGCTGTAATTTCTTTATGAAGTTTTACTGGGGTAGGGAGAATATACACACAGAAACACACTTGTATTTTTAGTGAGGTTAAGGAAAAATTCTATCTGCATACATATTAATCATTTGATTAAGATTCTAAACACAGAATAAAAATGTTTTTAGCGTGAGGATTTTGCAAATTACTTTTGCATATGGAGTTTTTCAGACGGCCTGTGATTAATTCTGTTGGCACCTGGGCTTTTGTATGTTTTTGTGGCCTTTGCATGTTTTTGTTTGTTTACCTTAATATTTTTAATTATTTTTCCTTAGCATTTTGTGTATTTGTATCACATTTATAATGTCTAGTGACTAAAGCTAGGGAGCCAAAGAGGAAAAAACTGCTGTTGGTCTTGAGTGAGTTCTATAAAAAATTTACTTGGAAATATTTTTTTGGTGTTAGAGTGATCTCTTTTGTCATCCTCATGAAAACTTGCATGAACCGCACGTTTTAGAGTAATGTTTGTATCTTGAGTAATTACTACAGATAGCTGATTTTTTGTTGGTTGTTTTATTTTTTTCCTCCTCTTTTTGCTACAGTCAGCAGACATTTTAAATTTTCATATAGCATACTAACTGCTTGGGCTGATTAGTGTGAAATTTGGCTGCATTCATGAGCAAGACGAAAAAGGAATACAAAGTGAGTTTTATTTCTTATATTCAAGTTATAGTCCTTTCCTACTGTAGATGTTCTGATGCTCTTTCACTTGAAAGAAATCAATAACCATTGGAATATGAATTTGACAGAGGCAAAGTCCATTTAATGACAATCTTATTTTGAGTTAATGTTTTTGTTTTCAATAAAAAGCAAGAACAGTTGGTAGACATAGACTTGATATATGATGCTTAGAATCAAAACTTGGGTTTCTGTGTGTCCACAGATAATTAGGACACTGGTCTGGGATGCAGGAAGTAAGGATCTGAGTCCTGCTGAACTGATCCAAACAGTGCGGTGGATACAGATTCCTATAAATTATTCATAGAAACTAGATCTGAATCTCTTGCAGGCCAAGCCAGTCCTTTAACCCATAGGTTAGACAAGTCTGACTTTTCTCCTGATTCTCAAACTTTGTAATAAAATTGGGTCTTAGTAAATGCCAAAAGTTGGAATATTTTGGACCAGGTAAAATGGCTGTGTTCAAAATAGCATGAGCAGGTGTTTTCATAGGTTTTACAGTGCCTAAATGATGCTTGCGTGAGGACACCTCCTGAGCTTACAGCAACCATTTGAGATGATTAAGAGCCTCTGAGGGAAATACAACTTTACTGGAACGGGCTGATGTGCAGATCAACCTGCAATCTCTGTCCCAAAGAACAGGCATACAATCAGCAGGATGGTTTTCTTTGATAGATGCCCAAATCAGAGGACAGATTTGTTAGTTGTTAGACTGAGATTCTATGTCATGGGCTTTACAGATTTGTATACAGCCTCCTTCATTCTTACAGAGTTACCTAAGGGATGCCACACAAATGGAATATCTATAATGGACTGGGCTGGAATCCATGTGGTATCTGCTGCACAAAACCCTGGCAGCCCTTGTAAAACAGCTGCTAGTTTTTCTGTTAACTGAAGCACCCATTGATGAGTTAGATGGCTTTACTTTTGAGGGATAAGCTAAAGGGGTTCATTGATTGGAGCTGTATAAGGCCAGTCAGTAAAAAGATATTTTTCCTTCCAGAAAACTAATGAAGGAGAAATTGTATTGTCCTGTCTTTTAATGAGTGAAATAGTCTTAGAGAAATACCTCTGTTTTAATTTTCTTGATATCAGGGCAGTCAGACCGTGTTTGTTTAAAAGTCCCACATCCCATATTAGTGATTAATATTTATGCATGTGTGCACCATTCACTGCAGGAAGCAGTGCAATTCAGCAACTTCCATTTAATTAATTACTGAAGTCCTTCCTAGAAGCGCTGTAAATAATTTTGTGCTTGGTGTTGCACCAGTATGGACTGTATAGTTAGCAGTGCTGCTGATCTGTATTCAGCTGCTATTATTTCATTCACAAAAGATGGATGTCACGGGACAAAACCTCAGAGACAAAGATCACAGAGATGTTGAGAAAGGGACAACTTCTGGTAGTCATTCAGTGGGTACCAGGGAGAAGACAGCTCATTTTCCATTGGATTGGGATCAGAAACCCAGTATTTGCTTTGCATCCAGGTGCTGGAGGGTCCCAAAGCAGCATAGTAGCCAGCATAATTAACCTGTGGATAATAAGGGAGGGGGAGCACTGAAGAACACGGAATAACTATTAATTCTGCTGCAATTTGCTGCAGTTCTAGTGTGCATTTAAGTTATTCATTAAACTCTTCTCCATAAGTCAGTGGTTCAGCCAATGCTAAAAATTAGTCATGAACAAGTCTTCAAGGGAAAAAAAAAAATTCTATTTACCAGTGTTACCAGCGACAATATAAGCAACTACAAAATGAAAACAATAGTCATAACAGAGAGTCAAGTCTTTCTTAATATAACAAAAGCAATACTTTTTCCTATGAATTTGTGTTAATACTTTCCAGCCTGAGAATTGCTCAGTGAAGAAACCTGCATGTAATTTTCAAATGTTGAAGACAGCAGAATTTTAAGATCTTTTCATATCTGAAGGCCTTGAGCAGATGTTGTCCATTCCATAATGCGTCTGTTTCCTTTCCTCCTTCATCCTCTTCCCTGATTATAGCCGCACTGGATTAATCAATTAGGATTAAACCCCCAAAATGTGCATTCAATAATAAATTCCAGATTATTCACTCAGTTTTAAGAAAACGTCAGCCTCTGCTTGTAGACAAATGGCTCTCAGTGTGAATAAGCAATGTATGACTGTGAACCAGACGGTCAGCAAATTCAACTGCTAGGGAGATGACCCTTTTGTAATGATTCCACCTACACTGAAAAACAAATTGATTTATGAAGAGGAATAAATTGGCTTAACAGTGGACATGACACGAACAGTAAACTGGCATTATTTTCCATTATTGGTTTGAAACTACTGATGCAATTAAATATCACTTACTTTTCCATCCCCTGCCAGAAAACACTGTGTAAGAAAGAGAAATAAATATAATCATAGTCTGGCAAATGAGCTGAAAGTTTTTCCCTCATTATGCTCTCAGCATTATTTGGATCACAATGCATGTTTGCCACTTAACCACAGTTCAATTTCATGTGCCTGCTGATTAATGTTAGATACTTATATATACACACACACCACTCATCCACATCACATCATTTTTTGAAAATGTAAAATGAGCTTTAATTTTAGAAAGATCTTATTGTATGAAATCTATGTAACATTGTCCACCTAACGGAAACATGTGATTTATTTTTCTCTTAGATGAGAATCTGCTTTGTACCATTTATCAGTTCCAAGAAAAAGATAAATCAAATTGGAACAATTTTTTCCCACAGAGACATCTACAGTGCTGAAAATAGCAAGAGCATTTGGCTAATAAAGCAAACTGAAGTTCAACTACTGCTATGCTCTATCCCAATGTTTTAATTTCATCTCACTGAAGACAATTTTATTTCCAGACAACATGTTATATGGCAAGCACTTTCTTCATTACCCATGTGATTTTAATATGACAGAATACTCTGAGTTAAAACTACCTAACACTCATATAACTCCTGACTTAATTGATCCTTAAAGGAAAGCTGTCATGGTGTGTATCAGAAATTGAGTCATTTAAACTTTACGTAACTACAGAAAAGGAGAAATCAGTATTACTTCACTCTTAACAATTGCAGGTTTGCTTATGTAAGCTGTATCTTATTTATGAGTTAAGCATACTAACCTAAACTTTTTTAGCCTCTTCTCAATTACTTCACTATTCTTCATGATTGAAAATAACTTTCTGCTCTCATATGTAAACACATACATAAAATTTGATTACTTGGACTTCTCTCTTTCATATGAAAATGATGCACTCCTTTATAGGATTGAGGCAGAGGGGGAATTTTATTTTTTTTTTTCCCTCCAGCACCTCTAAAAGGGAGCAGCAGATCTCTACATAGTGATGCCTGTGCCCCAGCTTGCCTTTAATTTAATGTCGTGCAGAAGAACAAGGAATTGCTGAACTGATACCCAGGGATTTATTGCAGGTGAAGCCTGTGCAGAATGGAATTCCATTCTCAGCCCTGGATTACAGCACCGAGGTGTTCACCTGCAGAAAGGGAGGGCAGGAGGCAGAGGAAGGATTGCCTGGGGACCACAGAGTAGGAGGGGTATGTATATTTGGGATCTTCAGGGCACAAAAAAGAGGGCACATATTAGTGTGCTGTACAGCTGTACAGCACTCCATGGACATCCTCTGAGAATTCTCAGATTTCAGGAATGTTGGAGCTATTCTTTCAGTATGTAGGAAATATCAGTAGGGACAAACATCTCTCATGTAGCAAGTTTAATGTATTTACTGACCCTTCAAGGGAAGCTCTTTCCCTGAATGTGTCTTAATTTCTTAAATCTATGCAGTACCTCTTGCTCAAAGTAGAGAAGGTGTCCCTAGACTTTCAATATATGCCATATGATACATGATTTCTTCTTCACTGAACAGTGAAGATATATGCTCTTATTTTTGCCTACATAGCTCTACATATTCACCCATAACCTTTATCAAAGTTGTTTAAACTTCACACCATTTGAACTAGCTTGAGGTTGTTATTGAAATATTCATATTTACATGTTGTGCCCACAAGTGCACTCTTGCTTTTAGTGTGATCACAAGTTATCAAAACCAGGGTGCCAGTCCTTTCCCTTTTTTTTTTTTTTTTGCTTCTATTTCAGTTCTTTACCTGTCTGTAGGTTACTTCTGCACCTTCTACTTAAGAAAAAAACAAAAAGGGGGAAAGAGGGAGGGGATAATTCCAGAACAGAGATAATTTTTGTCTTCATTGAATCACTGGATTAACATTTTCTGTATTTTGTTAGATTAAACATGTTAATGTGCAAGACAAGTCGTACCAGCCTTCATCTGGGAAAATGGGCAAATCTGAACAGCTTTAAAAAACATTTACTACCAGATGTTCAGGGTCTCGAGCACTTTTTTTAAGGTTCTAACAAGCCTGTCCTAAGAAAGTGAAAGGAGTAGAGCCTACAGCTATAGGAGGTGCTAGTACAGGCAGGGAAAAGGTCCTTGAGCTGAAGAACAGTATCTTCACCTAGGTAGGAAATTAAATTAGGAATTAGCTTTCAAACAACCTCAAAAAAATTATATACGTCAGCATATATACATATTTCTCTTAAAGAATATCCAAGCAAGAAATCTTAACTGAATTTATGTTTTATTTATTACTCTAATGACTGTATGAATGCCATATTCATGCAAAGATACAACTCTGACGACTGAGGATTTTCCTTCTAGTCAAGTGCTAGTTCACTTACAGCACACTTTCAGGACCGCAATTTTTAGAAAATAATTTTTCCTTTTTTCAGCCTTAATTCTATAGGTGTAAAGGCTTTAAGATATCTATTGCTCTTTAGAGAAGATTTCTTTAGGAAAATTAATAAAGTAAAACATCTTTCTTGAAAATTCTACATATCTGATAGGGAAATTTAATGCAATCTTTGAATTCTTATTGACATGCTTGCCTTTTGCACAGTGTTGTTTGTAAAAATCTTTTATCAATATTTGGTATTTTTTTAAGATACTTTCATTGACCTATTCTGTTCATATTTATAATATGTGTATAGGGAGATTACTAGTAACTCCCATCTCATGAGACTTGTCGAGCTGCTTCCCGAACGTAATTTGCTATATTTTGTGTTTTAAAACAGATGGGAATGAAAAATAAATGAGCACCTCTGTCACGAAGTTATTTTGATTTGTTATCGCAGTTGTTTTGGATGCCAAATCCTGTAATAATCCAAGCTTGGTCGAGACCAATATACAGCATACTTGTGGATGCAGTTCCATGACATGTAATAATGAGTACAGTGGTTGTGGTTAATATTTTATATCAAGAGACTGTGATTGTCTCTTGCCTAGTATTCTTGCTACTGCAACCCTGCATTGGGAGATGGAGGAGAGAGCAGGAGAGTGCTTCATTCATATTCATGTTGGAAATTCATAGAGGTTATGGTTTTATTCTTTTCCAAGTGGTTATGCTTTTATTGAAAAGAAGACACACTAATGGATCTGCAGATCAAAATAATCTATTTTATCAACTGAAGGAACCAACAGTAGGTTTTATGATATGTCCTTTCTTCAGCTAAATGATTTCTGTCAGGTAAGTAATTTTCATTTTGCACATTTTGAAGACAGTGTATGAATACCTCATTGAAATTTGAGGACAAGAATTTCATTAAGTAATTAAAAAAATTGAATTATCATGCTGATTTGGGTAACATGCCAGTCTGTGGCCCTTTGAACTAACACAGCTTACTTTCAGGCTCTGACACTTTTACTTTGAGCTAATATGAGTACTTAGTACACTCAATAGAAGCCAACAACAGAAGCTTGGCAAGGCTTATAAGACTTCAAACATGTAAGATCCTTCCAGAGAAGGTTTCAAATTCATTAACATCCAAACCTGGTGGATCTGGGTTGTAGAAATAACTTGGAGCTCTCTTTTGCCCTTTCTAATTCTCGTCATGTTTGCTGTTCTTACTGATCATCTTAACCAGAGTTAGAGTAACTGCTATTCATTTATTTTTTTGCATCTGTTGTTTCTCTTGACTCTGAGTCCCATGATTGCCTCCAACACTTGAACTTTTCTAACAGAAAGCTTTGTGTAGGCATAGTATATTCCTAAAATGCAATATAATTTGCTCAAGAGAGGAACTCTTAAGTTTTGTATAATTCCAAATTCAACTCAGTAAAATTTGCCAACAATCCTGCAGTTAATTTGGAACACTCTCAATAAAATAAAATAAAATAAAATTAGATTCTACATTACAAAATATTCAATATTAAGAAAATTCAGAAAAGCCTAATAACAGTTCAGAATTTCCTCTCAAGGCAGAGTTGTACAATGGTTTATACTAACTTACTCTAACAACAACTCTTACAACTCTTCTGCCTTAGAACTATCCTTCTGTTTAATGCAGTCCGAGGATTGTAAAATTCCCAGACGTCAACTCCTTGATTACAAGGAAGCAATTAGTAATAGAATCTAAATTTATATTTCTCAAGATGAAGAAATAAAACCCCAATGAGAGTAATTTCTCTGGGCTGCATTTCAGAAGAAAGTACACTTTGAACAACAAAAACCTCTACTGTGAAAAAGCAGCGTAATATCATTAAAGTTATGGCAGATAGTGTGGCTACACTTTAAAATAAATTAGTAAAGCTGTGTTTTCATTGTAAAAAACACTTCTAAATAGGAATAGGCTTTGATAATTTCAAACATGGAATTTGAAATTAAAATATTTTAAACTTATAGCTGTTTAGAAATGTAAAATGAAACATTTAAGATAACCTGGTAAATATGCCTTTAGAAATTCTTGCAACTTCTTTGCCAGCTTACATAAATACAAAGGTTAAAATTGGATGACCAGAGCTCCCTATGAAAAATCTGTCTTGCCAAAATTAATTCAATTTATTATTTCAGAAAATATCATGAATGTTTTTGGTTTGCAATTAAACACGCTATCATTACCAGGAAAACTAAACAAAAACAATAACTTTGGCACTGCTGATATTAACATTTTTATGAAGAATGTAGCAAAAGTGTGAATTAATAGTTGCTATAAGTGAGCTATGGAAATGAACTATTTTATGGAGAGCCTTACCTTCTTTTTAATAAGATGCTGTTTGATCTACTGAATTGTATAACTAGGATTTAAAGTTCACCTGTTTATTAAAGAGTTACTGTTTCCTTAACCTCTTATAAACTCCAAATGAATTACTTTGAGTAATTCTTCTCTATTCAATGATACTCTCAGACAAACTGCTGGACAAGGTCCAATAATTTGGATTTGGCAAGGTCGTGTTTTCCTGAGTTTTAGTTCAGGTGCTAACCACAATATCTTCCACTCACCTTAAGAAGATTTTTATTAGATGCAATGTCTTCAGTGAAACTCACAGAAAAACTGTATGTAATAAATAACATTCAGAAACCCATTTCTGAAACCAAATATAACAAAACTAAAAAATATTATTTTAGAATCTCTAAAATAGAGGGGAAGAGCATAAGAAAGATTTTAGTCTTTCATCTTTAATCTTTCTTAAAAGAGATTACTTAGGAAAAAAAGTTAGATTTTTTTTTTATCATTACTACTAAAATGGAAAATCTTTAGCTTTTAGTTCATACTGATAAGGAAGAAACCTGCAAGAGATGACTTATGTTCAGTTAATTTCCCTATTGTGGTTTAAAACTTCAGCTTATTGAGATTTTGTCCAAGAGAATCTCAATAAGGTGCACTCTTGCCCCTCTCCATTCCACTTGTATGCTTAAAATCTCCAAGACTTCTACCTGTAAAATTTTTAGTTAATTTATAATATTACATCATGACAGCTATCACAGTACTTACCATTATTAGGTATTTACATATGGATTTGTGTTGCAGTGTCGCTCATGTCAGATTTCAACTTAACATGAATTGCAAATTTATTTCACGCTTACAGGGTATATTTTGCATGAATGATATGTTCACAGGATCTTTAGGATCCATCACCTAATTATATCATTCCCTATTTAGTGTTTAATTACTATCCAGTGCAGCACCCATGTGGTTTGTTGAGGTTTCCTTTCTGGTAGTTTAAGGGTAATAATTCAAGCATTGGACTGTTTATTTGTCCACATAGATGTGTAGACAGATTATGCATCAGTGGTGGTGATGATAAATACTTAGTGAGTGCCTTACTGGCTTTTTGATTTTCTTCAACTTTTTATCTACTGCGTGACATTTTACTAGCTCTTTCTTTAGATGATTACTCTATCTCAAAGTCATATACTTTGAATTGAATGAAAAACAGTTGGAGTTGAGATAGCAGCAAGTGGAGACAAACCTAAGGTAGCACTGCTCTAAGTAGCTCAGGTAAGATTTGAGATTTGTTCCTACGAAATAATGAAAATGAAACTGCAGTCCTGTAATTTGCCTCTTCTGTTCTTTCTGGTGTTCAAGTTGTGCCACAGAGGATTTAAAGTGTAACACATTATCCTAAGGAGAGGCTCAAGCAGCACCCTTGCCATGAAGCCTAAGAGAAATTCACTCCAAGCTAAGTGGTGCTTTCAGCTCAGGGGTGCAGAGATGAGGGGAGAAGCACAATCTTTACTTCTCTCAGCAGTTCTGGCTGAATGTGGCACTTTCTCAGAGCCACTAAACAAAAATGCAAAGAGGAGGATTAAAGTATAGCTTTCAAAAGGAGAAGATGAAAAATAGAGCCTGGAGTGCATCAGCTACTGGAAAATCTTTTAAACTCCTTTAAAGCTTAATCTAGCTGAATTACACTTACATGTAATTAGTTACACTTCCAGCTACATTCTAACACATCCACTTTGGTTTTGTTTTTTCTTAATGAGGGTTGCTTAGGAGTGGTTGTTCACCATTGTGGCTCCTTCAGCTGGCCCTGCACAGAGCACTCAGCTCTTGCTTTATCCCATTCTCTTCTTGTGTGAAGTGACAAATGGTTGAGCCAAGAGATCAAGCCTAAGGGCAGGGAAGAGGGTGAAAAAGCAAGTTTATAGCTTTGCACTTCGGGAGAGTAGAGTTTGTCCTCTTAAGTTATATTCTTAGGAGAGTCACCTGGGGATAAGGCCCTGGAGGGAGGAGGGATACAAGGAAGCTGGTTAGTATTCAAGGACCACCCCCTCCCAGCTCAGGGGGGGGTTCTCTTGCAAAGAATGAGAAACCATGCAAAAATGCCAGGAGGCCTCTGTGGATAAACAAGTTGCTTCTGGCCAAACACAAAGACGAAAGGGAAGAACACAAAGAGTGGAAAGAAGGATAGGTAATGTGGGAGGAATACAGAAACCTTGTCCAAACATCCATGGGGAAAGTTAGGAAAGCTAAAGCCCAAATGGAAATAGTTAGAGATGTCGAGGACGGTAAGAAAGGCTTCTACAAGTACCCAGGTGATGAAAAGAAGACCAGGGAAAATATGGGTACATTAAGAAGACCAGGGGTCTGGTTACACAGGATATGGAGAAGGCCGAAGTACTGAGTGCCTTCTTTGTCTTTGTCATTACTGGCAACACTGGTCTTTGGGAATCCCAGGACCTGAGGGGAGACCTTCTCAAGACTAACTCATGCTTGACTTACTTGATAAACTTCTAAATGAAGTGACAGACTTGGTAGATGACCTGCAGAGGCCCTTTTCAGTGCCAGCCGTTCTGTGAAGCCATTGCAAAGCTTTGCCGAATCTGTAACTGTAGATTAAGCATTGTTTTTAGCATAGAACTCTCTCTGAAAAAAATTGTTCCTAATGAGAGCAACGGTGCACAAGTAGAATTTAGGGAGAAGCAAGGACAGCTCCTTTTGGCAGGAATTTCCCTAGAAAAGGGCTTGCCAGACTTGCAGTTGTTTTCTGTAAGATTGACTAGATGTGTTTATAGAAGTGTGTGATGAAACCTGCAGAAGAAATTGTTTTCCTTTAAGTTAAGGTAAGGATTAAAGTTTTGAGGGGAACTGGAATGAAAATGCCTCAAAATGCTCAGGTTCTAGGACTGAAAAACTTGGTCAAATCACAGCAAAGGACTGGATGTAACAGAGAAACTGATGTTACTGATTCCTATGAATAAGAGATACATAATCTGAGTTTTGTTTGGTTTTGTTGTTTTTTTTTTTTCCTTCAAATCTCTTCTTGCATCATCAAGATTTGAATTTGCCCAGATCAAATATAGTTAATGTTTATGGAGAAATTAAGAAATTTAGGATTTCTTTGTTTGTTATAGAGGCTTGCATTTTGATGATGCAATATCAGGTAGGACAGAAAATATTGATGTTTACATCAGAAACTACCAATTTGTCTATAAATAAATGCTGAATGAAAAAGAGTATTTCCTTGCTACAACCTGTCCACTGCTACATTACAAAATTGAATTTAGCTGTGCACAGCTAAAGTGAGACCTTGAAAACTTAATAAGATCAGTTTTCTGTTCATCTTAAGGCTTTGCCATAAAAGAATGAGTTAGAGAAGATATTTCATTTAATAACTTGAAGTGCATGGAAATACACAGGTATACTTCTCTAGGATCACAAAATGTCCCCAAAGTATTAAAAAAGGTGCTTTATGTCCAAGGTAAAATTGCAATTTTGTGAAAGCTGAAGATGAAGTGTTAAAGACAGACTGGCAACAACTGTATATTCTTTCATGTTTCTTTCTTGCCTATTTATTGAAAATTAAGGTAGTCAAAATTAGGGGAAATTAATTCTACATGTGAGTGTCTCTTGATCTGTGTAAAATAAGTCACCATAGAACATTTTGTTTCGCTTTACCCTCAGTTTCCTTATTTCATTGTATGGTATCAAGTATGTGATTATTGCATAATGCTTCTAGTTCAGAAAGTGAAAAAAAGATCTTATGCACTCATAATCCACAAGAAATAGAAATTCATAGGTTTCCTTATCCTCTTGGAAAACAGCATAAAAGGTCTGTCACAAGTCAGTTCTGGTTAACAAATATTTTTTCCTCCTCTTTTCAGACTGATTGTAGGTTAATCTCTTGTTATTTATCTGTACTGAAGGTATCAGTATAAAATTGCTGGAACTGCTGTCATAGTGAATATTGACAAGCTGAAATAGTGTAATGATAGAAAAGATAACTTCAAAAGGAGATATTTTTCCTCCTAAAAGCTACAGACACTTCATTGCTACTAGTAGTCTGCATCTTGCCCAGAATATTTTTAGCTGGACTTTTTTCTTGCAAGGAGAGCTACCTTTTACAATTGTTCTTGGGAATTCCTAAATTTTGTCAAATATTTTCCTTAGCAAAGGTAGCATAAAAAAAAGTCAAAAATTATGTATTATCAGCATCAAATTAGATTTCTGAACCAAAGGTAATTAGAAGCGATACTGATGTGTCACATATAAGACCATCAGGGATTTCCTGTTTAAGATACTATCTTTGCCTATCTTCAACCCTTTGAGTCTGATGCATGTCATATTTCTGCTTTATTCCAAGTTTTATGGAACTTTTCCATCTGAAAAGGCTCAGCTGTACTTTGCTATGAGGGAAAACCAACACGCTATTTTTTTCATGGTAAAAGTTTTTGAGGTTGTTGAAATATTTTGATATAAACTTAATCAAGTTCTCAAAAATTCATAAAAGCTAGAATTTAAATTGCCATATGGCTTCAGTTTAGTACTCTTGAACAAACCAGTTGGGATGTAATTTTCAGTGACTTGATTACAGATGATGGGGATTTTCCAGAGAACCCCTTCTGTGCTTTATGCCCTAGAGAGTAATCTGGTCAGTGAGACAGGGTGGCAGTTGTCTGTGTGTGCAATGGCTCATTTGATGAATTTGGAGGATAACACAGAGTAAAACAGGGTTTTCTAGAAGGGAATTTAAAGTTGAAACCAAAGAAAGAAGAGGTCCATGACGGCAATGCTTACTATTACACAGTGTTAGTGTGTGCACATGGAGCACAGAAGCTCACAGGCAAAAACTGAAGATTTTATTCCTTCTGTAAGTTATACTTCAAAGTGAACATGGGTCAATTTGATTTCTTGAAGATAGGATTGCATTGATAGTAAAAAAAACCCCTGAACTTCAACTGAGTGAGTAACAAGAACAGCAGTGTTTGCATAATAGAAGATAACAGGGTTATTTGTATAATGTATACTGAAATTTTGTCTTTCCAAAAAAACAAAATGCAGTGATGACAAGGTTAGCAGAAGGAAGCAGTTTGGGTAACAAATTCAAGTTGTATAGTTTTCTCTTGACATGTAGGATTCTGGTCAACTTAGGCAGATTAGACAGCGGGAAGAAATTGCACAGAAATGCATGTGGGGCAGTGACAAAAGTACTGGGCAAAGTGGAGCTGGCAGAGCATTCACTGTATGCCAACATTTGTTCCTTTTAAAAAGTAATAACACAACACTTACCCACTAACTGTGAGTATTCAACTCATGTTCTTTGTGAGACTGCAGTGGAACTCTGCAACGCACAAGCACGTCCTCAAGCCTTCATTAAAATTTCATTTGGACAGCAGGGCCCCCTATGTCAAAAATGAGGTGGCAGACAATGGCTAAATAATTGCAGCTGGGGGAGGAAATGTGATACAGATACATCTTTAATGAAGAGGATAGGATGCACTCATGCTCAAAAGGCATTTCCAAACACACAAAAACCTAACAAGAGAAGTGGCAGCCACAACATGCTTCAGAACAAAAGATTCCAGATATGTATCTTGGTAAATACTGTTAGAGAGATTAGAGACATCCGTGCGTGCAAAATAAAGCCCTTTTGGCTATATTCCTTTATGCGGTGTGATGTTTGCTAGGTTTGACCAATGAAGTGGTGGACAAGCAAAGGATAGGGGCACGGCTTGAAAACAGCTACTTGTTCCATCAAGACTAAATTAAATATACGGCTCAACTTAAAGAGGACTGTGGAGCTTTTATTTACTTTCTTTGGTTTTTCTTTTAGAGAGCACTTGGGCACTTGTTTTCCAGCTTTGCTTCACTGAGCGCATTTAGAGGTCTGGGAGCTGCTTCTATCACAGATGAAGGATATGTTGATCTTTGGATAGTAGTTCTTCCTGCCAGACTGTAACACAGTCCAGTTCACTCATAAAGTCTGTAGAGACATACCTAGTAAGCTCAGGGAAGAAAAACGCTTTTAGTACCCAGAAGTTATTTCAGTGCTGGTGGATTAGCTTTTTCATTCAGTGTCTGTGTTTTCCCTCTCTTACTTCTTTTTATGTGGGCTAATTTTGGCTGGGGTAGAGTTGGATTTCTTCAGAGTGGCCAGTGTGGGGCTGTGTTTCGGATTTGTGCTGAACACAGGGCTGATAATAGAGAGATGTTTCTGTTATTGCTGTGCAGGGCTTGCACAGAGCCAAGGCCTTCTCTGCTTTTCATACTGCCACGCTGGCAGGGAGGTTGAGGGTGCGTAGGATTTTGGGAGGAGACGCAGCCAGGACAGGGGACCCAAACTGACCAAAGGGGTATTCCAGACCATCTGACATCCTACTCACTGTATAAAGTGGGAGGAAGAAGGAGGAAGACATTTGGCGTGATGCCATTTGTCTTCCCCAGCCACAGTTATGTGTGATGGGCCCTTGGCCTCCTGGAGATGGCTGCACAGCTGCCCAAACACGGGAAATGGTGAGTGAATTCCTTTTTTGCTTTGCTTGTGTGCATGGCTTTTGCTTTCCCTATTAAACTCTGTTTATCTCAACACTCAAATTTTTCAGCTTTTACCCTTCTGATTCGCTCCTCGATCCCGCTGGTGCGGAGTGAGCAAGTGGCTGCCTGGTACTTGCTGTCTGGGGTTAAACTGTGGCAGTCCTTTTGATACTGTGGTATGAATTAAACATCCAGATCAAAATTTCAGAACACCTAAACTGGAGCAGGCATGAAAAAGGCAGAAAGGACAGGATCAAACAGCAGCATTCCACCAATTAATAAAATCACTAGCAATTGAAGGCAGTAAACAAACATTTGAAAACACAGATAGCAATTGGATCTTTGCTACAAACTAAATTTGTTTTGATCCCTTCCTTCAGCTTCTCACTAAAATGTAAGGCTGCTTTTCCTATTGAAATAACTGGAAACACCAACCAAAAAAAAAAGTGAAAGTAAAAGATGATGGAAAACAAGAAAGAGGAAGGAAAAAGTATTAGTGGAACTTTGTACTTTCATACAATCACATTTGAAAAGTGTCTATAATTTCTTCTTTACCTCAGAAAAATTTAGAATGGACATGTTGATGAGGTGCCAAAAATATTTGCACAATAATAAGACCTGTTTTTTCTTAGTGTAATAGATACCACCTGTTTACTAAAACTTAGATTAGATGATTTCGAAATCCAGTTAATCTTTAAAAATTGGAGAATTATCTTTAAAAAAAAATAGTGACCTAATTCTACCTATGAAACTGTATTGGATTTAAGAAAAACAGTGTTCTTTAAAAAGAAAAATTTGATAAGGAGACATAAAGACTCTTCTAGTTGTAAAGTCAGTTTGCTTTCTTAACTTTTTAAATGAGGGTTGCCATTTGAAAAAATATCCCTGCAACTTGGGCTGAACATACTTGGATCTGCTGATCTATATTCAATTTTGTGCAGCAGATGTTGTTCTACAAAAAAGGTTGGAGTGTGGATTGGCATTTATGAAGGAGAAAAACAATAGGCTTGATTTTCAGGAAAGAAAGGCTTAGCTGAATTTAAGCTATGCAGGCTGAAGCGCAATGTTCAATTTATGACCTATTTTTAGGAACAATATATCACTTTCTGTAACAGTGACAGATACACACACATATATATAATTTTACAGGAAGGAAACAAATACTCTAATTTTTCTTTGCATTGTAGCAGTTCGAGGAACAAAACACAATAATATCTTCCTTTCATCTCTGTTTGAAAGTTGCTGGGTTTGGCAGGAGAAGGCACCTCCTAGGCTGTAGATAAGGGCTTAGCACAGCACATATCATCACAGCAAAGGGACTGGTGTAATATATATTGTGAAAGTGTATTATTCTTGAAACTGTCTGTCTGATGTGTTGTGCAAACACCTGGATGATACTCAGTAGTAGATTGCAGCAGGCAGAATTCATTCCTCAGCCTGCTGCATGGGAATATTAACTTCTACCATGTCAGAGAAGAGGAAGACTGGATCCATTCATTGATTAACCCATCATGACACTGTTTGAACTGATGTGTCTTGTGTCTTCTTTACCCTCGGTCCAATTCAATCTTTTCAGCAACTGTATTCTAAAATATGAAACTGATTTTAAAGCATTAGAAAAGGACACAGTTACAAATTCAGTAAGAAGTTGTAGGAATATACCATTGCTTCATTCAAGTAGAAAAAAGAAAAAAAAAATAATATGGAAAGTTAATTTAATGCAGCCATGAGTTATAGAGTTGGTTTCTACCCAAACTGCAATCTGGAGGCAACTCCAAATATCTGAGCCATTGTAAAAATTATTTTGAAAATCAATTTGCTCAGTAGATTACCAGCTGATTAAAACAGAACCAGTTTTCATCCAGCCTTGTGGGGGTGTGGAGAAGGGGTAAACAGTACCCAAAATCAATGTTGGATCTATTTTTGTATACTTAGAAAAGAGGCATGGTTATTTTCTGAAAGGAAGAAAGTGGGCTTAAAAAGAAGTCCCAAAGCAATGGTAGTTGTGCTGAGGTTTAGGTCTGGAGTTTTGCCTCTGAGTCTTTGCAGACAGGTATATATTCCTAAGAAACATGATTTGTTATTAGTATTTCCACTTTCAAATGGAACAACAACAACAACAAAAAAACAACGAAAAACCCCAAAACTAAACAAAACAAAACAAAGTCACAATAACAAGCTTTTATTTCTGTTCACCATATTGCCTGTGCTCCAATAGTATTGGTTTATAGCAATGTGCTGGAGCCAGGTGCCCAAACTGAAAGAATGTATGTTTACTTGTCTAAAAGCTCTTATTGCTGATTTTTTGTAGGAATGTAAGTATATGAAGATAAATTAGATGAAAATGCTTCTGGTCATCTGAGTTATGCTACTGCAGCTGGTTCTGTGGCGTGGTGAGGGTTAAGGAATGCTAAACAAGTGTTTTATTTATCTTTTGCAATTCATTTAAACTTAAACACCTCAGGTCTGAAGGTTACGCAGATGGCAATGGCAAGGTTATGTAGATATACACCTTTGTCTCCAAGAAACCTGGAGGCTGCCTAAAATAGCGATTCTCTTCGACCTTGCCCCTGTACAATGGCAATAAATGATATTTAATTCAAACTTGCTGGGTTCATTGTGTTTTCTAGTGGGTCCTTACTGTCTGTGCAAATTTGAATGCATATATAAAATTCACTAACAGCTCAAGTCAAATATCGATCATTTCTTAACCTGACTAACAAGGGAAGGTTTTCTATTTCTTAAATATTAACAAGGAAATCGATGTGGTTTCATATCTTTGGGGAAATGTCCTCTATTGCAGCTAAACACCTTTGAATTGATGATGGTTAACATATCATTATGTTAGTATGTAAAAAGTAAGGTTCTAACCCAAGGTACCATAGGTAAGGAAGTGCTGGTCCTTACCTGGTCAGGTCCAAGCCATAGTGACCAAATAAAAAGCTCTCTGAAATTTTTAGTTATTGGATTCTTTGAATCTGTCAGTTTCTTTGCCTGTAACATGTTAGTCATGATGAGGCTTCCTTGACTCAAAACAGAAACATTACAAAACAAAATTGACATTCTGAGAAGTGCCTTGAGATGCCCAGGTGGAATATTGTAGAATTGCAGAGTTACAGAATACCAAAGTCAAAATTCAGTTTATTGCTACCATCTGTCTATGTCATCAAAGTTCTATTGCACCTTAGAATGCACCCACTTGTGCCTTTCTAGAAGAGGCTCCATCTTAGCAACTGAAAATATACAGATTTCAAAACCTGTACAGCAATCTGCACAACCTTTAGAAAATTAGGTATAATCAAATTATTGTTCCTAAGATCAGGCTAAAAGTCATAGTTAGGGCTTCTTTGGGAAATGCAGCAACAAAAACCTGCAGCTTTTAAGAGAGCATTGTTGGAAATAAATATGTGGGGGCCTGGGCGTTATTTTACATAAGAAGAAAAATATCAGTATATAGGAAAAGAAAATTTGGATACTGTGGATAAACTGCATTTTGTACAGAATTACGTTTCAGATATATCTCTTACTGTAAAATTATTGCCAATACTGGTGAAACAACATATGATAAACACAACAGCGGGAAATGATCCTTTTTTCTTCAGTGTGCAGGTTTGTAAGTGCTGTGATAGATTTTGCCCTATGACCATAAAAGACAGGCTTTTATATTCTACTTTTAAAGATCAACATGTTTGGATTATATTAGTTGAAAGAGAAGAACTATATCCCAAATAAAAAAAAAACTCCACAGAGAAAGTTCTGCTTGCTTTCTTTGCGCTTTTTTTTTTTTTTCTGTTATATGTCAACTGCAAAACCTTTCATTTGAAAAAGTCAGTCGGAGTCTGAGGTATTTCTGTATTGGTAATACATACAGCAGTGTTAGAATAGAAAAAAAAAAAAAGAAAAAAGTGATCCATGCATTACCTTATTACCTTTCCTTTGCTCATTTTCTTAAATCAGTATAGCTGACTCCCAGTGAACAATTTACAAAGGAACAGAGATTGAAGTGTCTCCATATTTGGCTCATTAATGCAAGTGATGCTTCCATCATCTGAACTCTCTTAACAGAAGGAAAGTGGGATATAAAATGAATTCCTAGCATTTTGGAGAGCCCCTGTTTTCAGAAGAATTACAGGTAAAATATCTTCTCCATTTGCTATCTTGCCCTCTTGCTTTGTATCTTATACCAGTCACATGTCAGTGTTGTTATATTCCTCAAAGATACTGAGAACAAGCTGTATGACTTTATAGTAATTCAGTTATTGATAAATACCAGATTGTATTTTCCATTTTTATTAAGTAGGTGTTCCTGTATTGGCTTCTACTCCCTCAAAATACTTTAATTATCACATACTTATCAAGACTACTAAGTAAATATTTAAATACACCCTCCTCCAAATTATTTTTATGATACAATGTATGTCTTGCAATTTAAAGCTCTCAAAAAAAAAAAAGGAATTTGGCTAAACTATCTGACAGGAAGCAACATATAAAACTTCCAAGTACCAGAACATTAAAACACAGATAATGATGAGTATTTAAGTGAAACAAAGAACACAGTTTTAGGATTAATCCAGCTATGGCAGATATGCAAAATCTGATTTTTTTTTCTCATTCCTTCAGTTTAATCTGTTATTATTTATTCTGTAAACAGTACCATTCTGGAATCCTCAGTAAGTCTTCTGTTGGACCTTGAATATTTTCAGATAAACTTTTCCAAATCATGAGCTCGATAGACCTAAACCATATTTAATATAATGTCTCATAACTTTAGGTAGCCTGTTCTAAGGTGATGTTTTGTATGTGTGTGTTTTTAAGAAACACAGGTGTCTTCTGTGAGAAGATACCAGAAGGTAAAGATGTCACTCATTAATGATCTTTAAAATATCGGAGATGATTGGGAGAGTGATGGCAAATCACAAAACTACAAACAGGAGGCCAGCATGACTAGGATCTGGCAAATACTAATAGTGATCAACAGAGTTGCTAAGACCAGGAATTTAACAAGAATTAGAATGCTGGACCAAGAAAAATGGGCTGGAAAGGCTCAAATTTCATATTCATTTTCATAGCTTGAGGATGCAGATGGGGAACAGAAGTCCCAGGGACTTGCTGCAAGTTGTGGAGTCTGATCCTGCCAGATCATAGGGAGAATAGGTGGGGTGTTTTTTTAAGTGGTTAATGGAGAATGGGCAGATGAATCTTGCAAAATATCTCCTAAAGTCTTTAGCAAATTCCTCAGGCAATCCTAGTGCCTTTGTTTCTGAATCCCTGAAATAGTCTGGTTCCGTGATAGAAATTTTGTCTGAGTTTCCGACCATGACTTTCATAGAGTCAGGAGAAGTTCATCTCACACAGTCTTTGTAGAAGTGGCCAACTCCAAAGTAAACGATGTCTTTGAAATAAATAATAAAGATTTCAGCACTGGATTTTGAATATGATTCAAGCTCTTTCAGATGAGCAAATTACAGAATGGAACAAGTTCAAATCGGTGTATTCATCATAACTTTAATACTTTGGTTAGGAAAGGAATTAGCCATTAAACATCTATTTAAGTATTTTGTGTGCATGTGCATGATGGCCAAGTTATTAAGACTATATAAAAACACAAAGAAAAAATACAATTCTTTATATGATGAGAGAGATTAATCCATACTCTACATCAGTTTGGGGCCTATTATATATAGAAATGGAAGTGCTCTATTCAGCTTGGGTTGAGTTGCTCATAATTCTTTTAAGACACTAATTAAATGTCTTATATCCAGTAAGTAATAGAGCCTGCTGCCTCTGACAAATGGAGTTTTGGCCAAAACCTATCGAGTTCTTTAAAAATGTCTAAAGAATGGGAACACTACAATACATTGTATAGAAACCTTAAATCTAGTTTCAGAGAGGAAAAAGAAAAAAAAGAAAATATTCTTTGATGAACTTATGAAAGGAAAGATCTATTGCAGGATGAAAGTCTGACCTTCTGAATTCTACTTTGCAGGACCTGTGATGTGGGTGTCATGGTTTAACCCCCCAGCTGAAACCAGCTCAGTGGGGAAGGTAAATTTCCTTGCTTAGAACATTAATTCTGTTTTAAACAATATATTTAAGCAGAAGTTCTATGACCCTTACAGAACTTCAGAAAGATTACCTTTAAAAAAAAATAAACTAGTTTCTAAGGAAGAGTTTGATTCCTCCTTTTCCTCAGAAACCTCAGGCTCGAATTGTGTGGAAACCCCTTCATGTTTGCGGCTAATTGCATTCCAGTGGTGTGATTAACAATTTGGAAGGAAAAGTGTCAGGCATTCTCAAAATGTGAGCTGGAGTTCACAATTTGGAGGTATTGTCTTGTATATTGAGACATGCATTTTATATTGTTTCAGCCTTTGGATTCCTTTCATGATCTAAAGGAATGGAAATTTGAACAGTCCAAAACCGTGCTCTGAACTGTATTCTCGTACCCCTGACATTATTGTTCATGAATTCTAGGAGCAGGTGTGTAGGTGAATCGGATAGCAATGAATATGGCAGCAACGTGAAGCATCAGTTAAAAAAAAAAAAGTAAATTGATTCTGTTTAATTTTTAAAGATTTTCCAATTTTAAATTTTTAGGATTTGATTGAAGATTTCACAATTCCATACAGCACCTACTTGCTTGTAGATGTAAAGAATAACAAAATTAAAAACAAGAAACACAAAAGGGAATAGTTTATAGGAGCACATTGTACATCGTGTACAGATCAATGATTGTGAACCTGATTTAGTCAGAATTACTTCAGTCATTCTCAGGCAGTAGTAGTGAAATAAACCCCAAAAATTTATGGGACCGCTCTTGAAGGGAGTCAGCATGTACTCAATGAAATTCACCTTTCTAAAGGTGATTACTTTTCTGCGTAACATGCTTGCTGCAGTTAAATCATTCTCTGAATATGTGATGATCACTTAAGTCATTAATGCTTGTGCTTTGCTTTGTTCTGTTCAAAGAACTAAGTCAGGAAATGTTTGCATCTTACTGTGGCTGTGGCTCAGCTCAGAAGGGTTCAGGTGTACTTTGGGTTGCCTTCCTGAGCAAACATGCAAACTTTTTCATCTCAAATTTCAATTACAGCTCAGTCCTTTCCCTCCCCCTCCATCTCCTTTAATGAGAAAAGAGGAATCAATTCACATTAATGCTTTTCCAGACCAAGTAATTTATTTCTGTATGTGGCTTGCTTATACTGGCTTGGTCATTGGAGGAATGAAATCATTGTTCCTTCAAGACTGCTTCAGCTTCTGTGTCGGGACTTGCAGCCCTGCTGAGCTCTAAAACAAGAACAGATCTCTCTCTCTCTGTCTCTCTGTAATTGCCTCAATATAAGGAAAAAAGAAATTGCTAGGTAATTCATGGTGGATCCCATTATTATAATGTCTCTGGGATTTCTTGAGTAATATAATAATCTGCAATCTCTCAGATAGAAGTCCCACTTTTTTTTGCTGTCACTTGTGCTAATTTTACATCAGTGTGTCTTCTTTGAAGCCAAATGCATCCTATCTAGAGGGAAAAGACTTGAGAAATCAAGTTATTAGTCATCCTTGCTCCATTCTGGAGATACAACTATTTCTGTGCAGCAAGTGCTGTTACCCTACTGGTCCTGTCTTCAAAAAAAAGTCTCCAACCAGCATCTGCTGAATGAGAAAAAGGCCCTAATTACACCTCTTTATATGCAAAACCTCAAAGTTAATTGGCATTACTTAAATGTTAATATTGTTAATAATAAGCTTTTCCCTGATTTGTTCTTTCTTTTCTTTTTTTCCTCTGAGAGAAAGAGAAAAACTACAGTAACAGCCCATTGCTGATACTGAGGGGAAATCATGAACCCAGAGTAAGTGAGGCAGAAGTTTCAGCAATCGCTTTTCCAAAATCATAAATATTTTCCCTTCTGTTTTCTCTATGAAGCATGTTCAAAACTGTAAATCATGTAATAGAAAATATCTGATAAGCAGACAAGTTGGGGTTGATGCTGGACCTCTTGGATTTTTTTGTGGGTTTTTTTTTCCACTTCTTGGTCTTCGATGTGGCATAAACATCCTGATACTGTTATTGAACAAACACGTTTTTCGCATTAAATGTTTAAGTGACTGTTGAAGTCCTCATAGTCACAGTTTCTGAATGCATTTTTGAAGCTGAAGCAACTTCATTCTCTCTTAAGGACATTCTCACCTACAGAAATCCTGCCTAAGCATTCTACTCCAACCTGGCAGAAAAATCACTCAAAACGATAACAGTGACTTCTTGAATGTTTTCCTTCCTCCTGAGCTGATGTGATTTTGCACTTCAGCATCCACTATCATATTCCTCTACTTCAGAACCCTAGCACCAATTGGAAGGAGCACATGTAAACTTCAAAAGTGGTTTTGTGTCTAAAGAGCAGAACCAACCCCCAGCTCGCAATCCCTGAGCTGGCAGAACAACCCTCAGATATCACTCGGGCTATTATTTGCTGCAAGATAAGAGTGTGTGTGTGCTACTCATGGGTTATAGCTGCATTGTCAGCGTGGCCACACCTGAAAATCATATCTGCTCACTCTCTGGGGCATGGTAAAATACCAAAGGAAGATAATGCTGTGCCTGGATCCTGCCTTTCCCACCACTACAGGCACTTTGCCTTTGCGGTTTCCAGCTGTGAAGTGGCTTTCTGTTATGTACCCCTCATGCCTTGTCTGGCTCCCTTCCAGACTCTTTTGTCTGCGTGCTTCTCAACTTCATTCCTTGCAGCCATCAGAACTGGCTGCTTGCATGGCAGGCTGCCAAGGAATTTGTAGTAGGACTCTGGTATATTTGCTCCCACTTATTGATGCTCTCAACAAGGTTTTTGTAGCACAATCCCCTTCTTACCGTGGCTCTCTTCAAGAGAAATACTCATAATTTTGCATCTCCTTAGCTGTAACTTACAAGCAAGTCAATAATAGCCCCTTCATTGCTTGCAGTCAATCTATTAGCAAGCAAATACCTGAGAAAATAGATATGTGACCTTTGCCTTCCTTTCTAAAATGCTGTGGACGTGAGCCCTATTTGTCATGGAGTGTATGAGGGGCTATATATTGAAAGACCGACATAATGGCCCAAAAAACATTTTTCAAGCATTGTACTTAAGAAGTTATAAATTGTATGATGAGTAGTTTTATTGTGAATCTCTGCCTTTCATCTGCTTTTACCTGCCGCTAGGAAACTCTTATTCTTTAGGACTTTGGAAAAAAAAAAAACAAAAACCAACCCTCTGAACAATTTCATATGCAGTTGATGTTCTAAAATCTGCCTGAAAGAGAAATATCGTGTCCAATTCTGCCCAGTTTCTTCTCCATAAAACACTTAACGCCTCAGGCCTGGAATGGACCTCACTGTGTAAAGCCAATCAATTTCCTGATGACTTATGGTAGGAAAATAACAGCTTCAGTTAATCCAAATGATGTGTCTGTGGAAAATGATTCTAACAAATTTTACAGTTTGTAGGTATTTTTAATAAATATAAGAAATTATTATATGATTAACTGCCTTTGTAAGGGTATAATACTTGGTTACAAACACCTTTTTGTTTGAAAACCTTAGTCCAATATTTTAAAAAGAAGTAAAAATCTGTGCCGATTTGAGTATTAAACAAAAAGCTGTTTGAAACTTAGATTGTTATTCAGGTAATTGTGGGATGGGGAAGGTCACTCTGTTCTACACTACAGTCCTGGATCCAAACCAAACTTCTGTTCATGGTAAAGTTTGCAACGTTAATATCCGTTTTCCTCTTACTTGAAAGGCTAGATATAAGAAAGTTTATTCACAGAGCATGGAGCGAGATACTTAATTTTCTAACAAGAGGTATCAATTGCTTTTTTAGAAATTTCTGAAATATTCTAAAATAAGCAATTTTAGAGTTGAAGGATTAATGCAGCTACTAGGAGAGAGGATTTTTATTGAGGATGGCTGGGGGACTCAGATGTTAGCACAGCTGTTGGATTTGCACATCTCTTAGCACGTATGCTTGGAGTGCACGTGTAACCACACAGTTTTGAAAGTCCAGTGAAGATAACTAAAATGACTTACTCCTAAATCAAATGCGTCCAATTAAAGAAACAATAAGTTTGGAAGCTAAATTTGGGCATTGTTTTAAATCACACTAATTTGTTACTAGCACGTCCTGCAAATGCTATGTCTGTACATGCATTTCAGTGGCCATAGACATTTCGTTAATCAGAAATTGAACAGTTTAAAATTTATTGGTTTATGAGAGCACAGATTGTTCTGTGAACTGCTTGTGAATGAGCAGAATCACTGTTAGACTAGAACTGTGTAAACAGTTGGGGTGAATAATTCATGCAACCAATTTATTTTACCCTTAATGAGTTATCTATGAACAGCAGAAAATTGTCTTGATTTTGAACATTTTGCAAAATCATTTAATAAGGAATTTTGCTGATAAATTCTTGGCTTCCAGTTGGTTTATTAAGAACCCAGGCAGTTTACTAAAAGTATTAATTGCATCTATTAAACTTTTTCTGAATGTTAAATTTCATTGCAAATAAAATTTCCACTTTTGACCATTCTTTTCTACTCAAAACAGAATATTGGGCCTCGAGTGAAACCCTTGAATGTTGTGAGCTCAAAATTAACTTCCAGAACATGTTCTCCAGTATTTACTTACCTTGAAGTAATTTAGTGGCTAACTTGGGGGGTGGCACCTATAAGGAGTAAATTAATATTTCATTGAGTCAGACTAAGCCATCTATTGGTCTCTTATAGCATTAGAAATCTTGAATTAAAATATTTCTAGGGAACTACTCCAGGTATTTATTTCAGGAGTTTGCAGTTTCCCAGCTGAAGTGCCATTACTACACTACATAAAAGTGTAGCGACCTGGATGTTCTGGAACCAGTAGGTATCTTGTTTTATGAAATATGATATTCTTAGCTGCCAGTGCTCTTCAGTTAAAGATCATAAAAAAACCCCAGGTCTTGAAGGAACCTTGTTTCTCAGGGGTTTTTTATTGTTGTTTTGGAACACTGCCTCAAAGAAGATATTTACTTGAAATATTTTTCTTTTATCAACCCTTTCTTTAAAGATGTGAAGTACTTGACAGATAGTAGTGTTGAGGGAGACAATTTGGTTAAGGAAAATGGCATAAATGAGGTATTTCTGCTGTTGCTACTTTGTCAGTACTCTGAATTGCCAAGTATGGATGCAGTGCTTTCTCTGTAATACCTCCTGTAGTGCTCCACAGCACTATTAAATAAACTGTTTCTAAAGAGCACTTTTTATAGAAATTTAAATAAAAGCTTATCATCACCCCTTCTTCCATTTGCTAGTAAATGTTGAATGAACCATTTGCTAGAAGCACTATCACTAACTAGCCTGTCCAAATAAACACAGTACAAGGTCAATGACTAACTCTTTTCTGGTGTTCTGCCCATCGTTGGCCCTGTACTCCATAGGCAGAAAGATATTTTTAATTCTGGAAGTTGTGGGCTTCCAAGCAGGGGTTCAGATATGCAGCGAGGCAGGAGTCCAGAGCGAGGAATGAATTATTTATTAAATTTACAATACCATTTATATATTCTAGTTCCATAAAGCAATTGAACAGTGTTCACACTTCTCCTAGGGTGATTGGTCAAAGTCTCAGACACTCGCTTAGAAACGTTTTTTCCTAATATAATGTACACAAGGTCAGAAGATACCAGATATGAATGCTATTTTCAAAAACCCTATCTATTGTTTACATAGCTTACACAGCAAAGGACAAGTTCTCACAGAATGAATGCTAGAAGAGAAAATTTCCCTGCTAACAGCATTTCAGCATCCACAGGAAGTGCCATCTAACTTGGCACTTTGGAGAATGATACCAGTTTCCTGTACAGTGAAATATAAATGTGTGTGTGTGTATAGACAACATATAGTCAATGTCTTCTTCAGTTTTTTTGCCCAGGAAGGTTATATTTCCTGCTGACTAAAGAGCTTCCAGACTGAACTTAATACTTTGTCTTCATTATATCCTTAAATTTCTTAAGTCAGAGATGAAGATATGGCCATAGCTCTGCCTATTCTAACTGACATTGCTACCATACTTTTATTCATAGTAAACACCTCTCTTTTTTGTCTACCTCTCTCTCTCTCACCTTCTTAACAATGTACACTGCATCCTGGGTGGCTATGTGTGTTCAATAATGTATTCAGTCTATTCACTCTGTCTTATTAAATTTTAAAGCCACTCTGTTGTAAGGTATTTTATGTATGTGTAGTTTTGGTCTGCTGTCTGTCCACAAGTAGAACAAAACAATCAAATAATATCTTGCAGTTCTCGTTCATGCTGTATAATAGCACTGGTGAGCAGCAAGCCAAATGGATGCATTTGTTTCAGATAGAAGATGAATGAAAGACCCACTTAGATGGAGCAAACCAAGTTTCTTTCAGTAGAATTCAGGTAACTGAATTTGTTCCTCTTTTTAAGATTTGTTCCTCCCTTTAAGATTTGTTCCTCCCTTTTTGTTCCTCTCTTTAAGATTTCTAAGAATAAAGCCAAACAAGCCTCCTTCCAAAAAACTGAACTTGATTTATAAAGATTTGGAATCAGCAAGGAATACATGCATTTCCTTTGTCATCCTGGCCACTGTCTTACAATTGTAATAGTAGCAGAAATTAAGGTAAAGTTATTCTGATTACCTCGACCACTGGTGAATGCTGAATTACAGCACAAAGGAGTTTGGCGAAAAAGCTCACCTCACCCAAGAAATCAAAAATTATATGAGGGAATTAATATTTCAACAGCTTGATAGTCCAAACCATTAGTCCGATAACAATGATGCATTATTTGATATAATAGCACAGATTAATACAGAACAGCATTGATGATATTAATAATAATTTTAAATTGCTGTACAACAAAACCAATAGTCACCTTTTCTTTGGTATGATATTCATCTTTCCAAAGCCCCACTGTGTCATAAGGTTGAACAGCATTTGTATTTTCCTAGTTTAACCTCTATTCATTACTATTCCAAGAGAGATAGCTTCTTTGGTATCTCTGCCTAAGATTGCAAGCATTGCATGGCTGAATACCATGTCAAATCTTCTTCCAGAACATTTCAGTTACTGGATATTTCTGTGTGTTTGCATCCTTCCTCTAGGTCCAGCTCCCCCTTCTACATTAAGATACTCCATGTACTGGCTTTGAGGGCTTTTAGAAGCTCAGTACATTGATGCAGGAGATTCCTTCTCAGCCTTTTTCAGGGTGTTGATATCAGGTCTTAGATACAAGCTTTTACTCTCTTTCTTTAGTCCTGAAATTGAGATGTTTAGCTTCAAAACCATGAGTATACAGGGAGCACTCCTCTGCCTTCCATGACGTCTCAACTGCTTTATGGAAGGGCATAATTTAAACTACCAATGTCTTAATTAGCTAATTTAATTTTTTGTAATTGCAGTCCTGTGCCTAAAAGATCATGGAACTTGGCTGCAATCAATTTAATGCATCCTTAAATAGAGAGCTATTTTCAATTCCTATTCTTCCACTATATGGATCACAGCCAATGTGCTACACAAAATCCATTCTTTTAAGGATTGCTAATGACACAAACTAAGTGATCCTGAAAGACAAAATCGTTGGTGTGGTTTTCATTGATTTCGGCAAAACATTCAATGTGCAATCTCATTTGCCTTTTATTCAATTGTGGAAAATATCTCATTCTGGATTTTTCAGATCAAGCTGAAATATAAGTAACAACTTATCTGTTGAAACACAATGAAGAAAAAGAACTGAGTGGTGGGGAAATACATAATCTTGCCTTTGGAATCTCTATTTCTTTATAAATTGATCAGATGATTTTGTCTACTATATAAGAAAATTGTTTCAGGAGCACTTAATCATTTTCTAGCCAAATCTAAAATAGTCAGAGTAATAATCGTGTATTTTTTTCCATAGGGAAGAACCTATTTTTATTCAGAGAGCTCTCTGAAAGCCATGGAGTTTTTATTTATCAGATACAAGTCCAGTGACTGACACCTTGATGTTAAGTAGCATCTCCTAGAGAGTGGTAGAATCCCTAAAAAGGAGATATATTCTGCTGATATTTGATGGATAAGAAGGGATGATGGACAGAGGAGACCAGCAAGCAATCTCAAAATATTTATGCTTGCATATTTTTATCATGCTTTGGTGCATTTCTGTTTATAGTTACAGAAATTTCTCAGCTACAAAATCCAGGAGCCATATCATAATAACTTTGTGTCAGCTAATTTTTCTGAGTTTGCTTAGTGTACTAATAATTTGGGAGTACAAATACCATGGAATGAAATAAAACAGTCTGGTTAAATATTTTTTCTTTTTCTTTTGAGGTAAAAGATTTTGTCCAGTGCCATGTGTATTTCTTGTAAAATCAGAAATAACTGAGGAAGAGAGACTGTAGAAGGACTGAAACTGATATAAAGACTTGTGGTTTTCTTATTTTGCATGTAAATGTGTATATCCATATGTAACCTGCAAGGTTTTTTTAAGTGTCACACCATGAAAACTCTTCAAGTTCTCAACTTGCTTTCTTAAGGAACTTGATAGAGTTAAAGCAGTCCAGTGCCAGATCTGCATATTTCGCAGACTTCAAAAATATGCTTAAAGCTCAAAAGATGCTGTCAAATAGCTTCTGAAAAATCAGTTTATGCAGTTAACATGGTGTCAGCATTAACAGACTTGCTGTTTACCTTTGCTCTGTTTATTTACCTGCCTAGAAATTAGAGCTGGATGGCAGAGGTCAAACTTTTCCTCTTCTTGAGGGAATTCAAGCTGAATCTCCCTCATGTAGGGGGAGTTTCCAAATCAGGTTAATACCCATCCTGGAAGAAAGGTGTCCTTCAGTACCAGGCTTTGTGCCATCCCTCTTCCTACCAATACTTCAGCTTCAGTTTGCCCACAAAAATGTTCATGAGAGACAACAGTCCAGTTTCACAAGCACCCAAAATAGGAGGGCTCTCTTAGGGTTCTTATTCTACTTGTGCATTTCACATGAAATTGCAACAGGATAAAATAAATGTCTGTTTTTACCAGAATTCAAATTTGAGCATAGGCTTCAAACTCTTCAAGGAGGAAGAGGAAGCTTTGGGTTTTAGGGTGGAGTGATTTTTGGTTTTAGGGTTGTTCTGTTTTGCTTTTTGTTTTCTCAAAAACTTTCAGAGAAGCATTGCTTTTAATCACATTTTCACAGAATTCTGTTTCATATTATTTCTAAGAGAGTATTAGTGTGAGTAAAGTAGAAGGACATAGAAAATGACAGTCTGAGTGTTATGGGTGAATCTCATACAATGCCAGGAATGCAAGGGGTTGAAAAACAGACAACCTATAGCTGCCTCTGCTCAGAATTGACTAATTATCTTTAATGGTATAGCAAGGGTCAAAATCATTTTCTGACAACCCTTACAAGTACATGAGGAATAACTCTGAAAACCAGCACTCTTTAAGATGCTGAGCTGCCAGAAGCTTTTTAGCAGGTGAGAAAGAAAGGTGACTTGTCAAGGACTGTTCAGGAAAAAAGGTGTAAATAACTCTTTGTTATACTCATAATAGAATGTTCAGTTAATGAAGTACATTTTGAAATAATTTGACTAGTTTTATGGATCAAGAAGTTGATGTCAATATTTGTGAGAGGGATGAAACAGGACATTCAAATATAATTTCTTGAGCAATTGCTCTTCTTAATTTTCCCACATCATATTCAAAGAGGAAATCTATGCTAATACTAGGGTTGACCTGAGGCCAGCCTTAAGTTAAGGCTGAGCCACAGTCTCAGGACTGCCCCATCATACATTGGCAATCATGTTGCTGGGGAGGGAGGCTCTTGTTTGCAAAGCAGAACCTTTCTTAGAACTGCACCTTTGATAACTATTTTTTGTGCTCTTTTAGTCTTGTCTCCGTTTATAAACAGTAAAGAATACAAGATGTAAGGAAAGGTACCAAAGAGCTGGATAAAAACATGATGACCTGGGATTGTAGACAGTGGATTTCTGTCCTGAAAGCCTGAAAGAAAATTTCCAGCATTCTGCAGGAAGGGCTGAAGAGGCATTAGAAACATTTTGGTCAAAATCCACCTCTGGAAGTTTAACTTATTGAATTGACAGCCTCTAAATGGTGACCTGGCTTAGAGAGTTAAAGTACAAAACCTTAATGTGTCAGGGTCCTAGAGCAGTTGTAACTGTAATATGACCTGTGCAACTGCACTTCTATTTGATGTTGCATAATGTTCCTTTTTCTAGTGCTGTAAACCATCTCTTGGTTCAGCTTGTTGCAATAGCTTTTTGTGGGAACCTCTCCCCTGCAAAATTCAGCAAATAAACATATCCTGTGACTACTGTTAGGATTTACTTACTAGCAGTTTCTTGTGAACTACTTGCTGTCAACCGTTTGTGACATTCTTTTTAAAAATATTTCTTTTTATCTCTTCACTCTCATAAAGAAAATTCGACCTTGCTTTTCCATAAATGTGTGATAGAATTGAGGTAAGCAGACATTGCACATACGCATAAACATAAGAAGACAAAGAATATGTTTAGAATTGTGGGCTTTACTTCAATAAAATAGAGACTTCTAAGGGCTAAGTGATGTTCTTCTCTATAAATGTTGTATTCAACTTTCCTTTGATATTTTGAATATAGTTTGGTTTTATTTATGGCTCTGACAACACTTCACATTGGTTTTTGCACTACATATTGTTCATCACTTAGTTGTGAGTATTCACTGCTAGATAAATAGCATACATCAGGCAGGAGGTAATAAAAGGTAAAATTCAACCTGTTGGTCAGTTAAAAA
This sequence comes from Callaeas wilsoni, assembly GCA_013398955.1. NCBI lineage: Eukaryota > Metazoa > Chordata > Aves > Passeriformes > Callaeidae > Callaeas > Callaeas wilsoni. The sequence goes on along the minus strand of VWPU01004159.1, from coordinate 401 downwards.
CCCCCAAACTTTTGAAAAAAAATTGGGAAATTATGGATTCATAAAATTGTCTGGTCCTTTCACATGGTTAAGGAAACTGATATAGGTATTCTACTTTTCTGAAAAATATTTTGTAGCACACTAATCCTTTAAAATGGGCAATCTTAATCTTATTTTTTAATACATATATCTAAGTGGTAAATTTGATCTGAATTTTTCATTTTTATAAAACACTATTTATATATATGTTAATGGTATAAATAATATCCATCTATCTTTCTCATACAGAAGATAGTAATTTTGAAATAATCATCAGACAAATGTAGAATTATGCTGATATTTAACAATCAAAACTTTCCTTTGACCAAAAGAAATAATTCAGCTTTGATTACACAATGCTCTCTTAATTAAAAAAAAAAAAA